>OX461808.1:51824076-51867076 GCA_949802685.1 Dicyrtomina minuta
TAAAAGGACGGCGAATCCTAAGCACCACCAGAATTGCCACTGTGCAATGTGCAGTCCAAACTCAAATCCTTTATGTGGAAGAAATACTAATGGACACTTCCCTAAACCTTTTAAAAGTAGAATTACAAATTTAAGTCGCTTTTGTAATACAAATCCAACACTATTACGATTCATTATTGTCTACATGTAATTTTGAATTTTAATAAAAATCAGAGGTTTTAATAAGGATTTTTTTAAAATTATGAGACAAAAACTGATCAGCTCGCTTAATGACTTTGCTATTATACTTTCTATCCTCTTCAGTAGCAAGATATAGTTTTCAAAAACGGGCAAATTTGACCCATACATTAAGTTTTTAGACGGTGTGTATTACGTTATTGTGTATCGATACAATGTCTCAAGGCTTGCCCCACCTTTGTGAAGAATTGAGCTATATAAAATAGAAAATCAAGAAAGTAAACCTATATAAAATAATTACTTACGTGCAAACGGTATACGGTATAGACGTATACCGTATTATATCCCTGTGGGTTATTGTCGATTTTCACGCTTGTAACGATGCACACAACATAATTAAATAGTCTTGTGTGTAATTTTCACATTAACATGCAAATGCCTGCAAAATAAGGCAAGGAAAATTACACGCATCCAACGATTCAACATTGGGTGGGCCGTATTTATTCTGATTATTATTCAGTAAATTTAATGACGCAGGACAGATAGTAAACGTAAATAAATGATATATTTTTGATCATATGAGTTAAGTATGTACACAGTGAAAATCTGAATAAGAAGTAAACATGTACAAGGCTAGTTTTGCGAGATTTCTATTATGTATAATATTTATATTTAATTGTGTGGTACTAAAATACTTAGCAATATCGCAATATGTATTCATAGCTTTAACCAAGACGGATGCTAACGCTGACAGAACTGGGTGAGGACAATGAGGTGCGTGACTTCTTGGGAATAAATCTGAAACCATTATGTAAGTATATACATATATGATGTTGACCACCAAAAATTCTATAGGCTACCGCAGAGAGAAAAGAAAGAAACAAAAGTTTCCAGAATATCCAGAATAATTCAAAATCATAATAATGGGTTTGAACACTTCAGAAATTGTTTGATTGTCGCCCTCTGAAACATGTACACTTCTGGCAATTTTGACAGCACAAAAGTAGGGCGGATTTTTCAAAGAAATACTTAAGCAATACTCAAGCACTTAGCAGAGGGAGTTACGGGGGCAATAATGAAGCACAAGCACTGAGCAGAGGGAATTACGGGGGCAATAATGAAGCACAAGCACTGAGCAGAGGGGGTTACGGGGGCAATAATGAAGCACAAGCACTGAGCAGAGCAAATCACGGGGGCAATACTAAAGCACAGGCACTGAGCAGGACAATTAATGGAGGAAAATATAAGCATCACAGTTATTCAAAGCCAATTACGGAGGTATACTAAAGCACATACATATATCGGTATTTAAATGTCGAAAATATCGTCGGTGGAATGAGAAGGGTTATTCTTCCCCAATACAACTGTAGTAGAAGTTTCGTATTCTTATGGCCTCGTCCCAGAAATTGAAAAGTTGTCCAAAACCTTCTTCGTCAGGGTAGTAGCTGAAGATTATTGACGTTAAGTTCTTTCGCGTCGGTTTGTGTTCGGTACTGAACCTAAGTTTATCCTATATTCATAGTAGTTTTTCCTGAAATAATTGAGGTCATTTTGATTCTACAATAGTTAATATTTTGTAGTTCGAAATGCCATAATTTACCGTTGTAATCGTAAGATTAAGTGTAATATTACTACCTAATACTAAAATGCAGTTGACATCGACCAGATGTCCCATATCTGTACTTTAATTTACCTACAAAAGTAATTAATTTGTGTTTTCCTTAATCTCTACATTCTATGTAAAGTCGGCCGCATCGGCCGACTCCAATTCTATTCATAAGTATAACTCCTGAGTTCCTTCAATAGCTCAGCCTTCAATTTATGTTAATCATTGCATTCTAAAATTATTTACCGTTACCACTTATCAGGCTGACTCAAGTCAGCCTTGAACCAAACTCCTGATTTGTCGTGTTAACTGTTAACTTGTAATAAGTTTAATCCACGTTGACTCCGGAGCCCTAATATACTAAAATTACATACTTAATTCTGTAAGATTCAACTGTGTGCCATGGGCCATGCCCATCCCATTCCTTTCCTATAAATTAGCAACTTCCACCACTACTCCCTGACTTTTACTTCAATTCTCCTCTGACTAAGTACTCTGTTCTTTTTCAGTCTCCGTATCTTTTACTTCTGACATTGTAAATTATACATTAAACTTATTTCGTCTTTTACTATAATAAATTAATAAGTATTTTGTAGAAGCGAGTTTTGTTGCCGTTTATTGAAGTTGAGTCCACCAGTGGAATTATAATCCACGCATTTGAGTCGCAAGAGTACGGATATTTTCGCCCGTCAATATCCTTCATTTTGCATAACCTAAACCAGGGATTTGAGAGTAAAGCCTTACAACCTCGACCTTTCCTCTCCCTCCTTTTTTGCACCTTGGTTCCGCCACTTAACATGGTCCTTCGAACCGGATAGTGAATGCCGGAAAACAATAGTGGTAGTCCCGGGACTGAAGTGCGAAAAACCGTTTTTTGAAGAAAGAAAAAAAATTCCGAAGTTTCAACTTACCCCAGCCTTTTTCTTTCAACCTACCAACCGTGTGTACGCTGTACAATTAACCTTACCTCAAAACACCTGTGTTACTGTGAATCATCCGTTTCATGGTTAAATTTGGATCTGGAGGAATCTCACCTAAAGCCCAAAAACTCAAACAAAAGATGTCTGAAGCCAAAGCCGCAGCCGCTGCCGATGCAGTTAGTAAAAGAACCTCAATCAAAAATCGCTTGACCTCCATGCAGACTGCTGTCAATAAGCACGTAGCAAAGACCGATCCTCTTGCTCCATCAACAGTACTCTCATACTTGAATGATCTCAAGAGATACAAAATTGAACTGGAAGCTCTGGAGGCAACTATCATCCTCAACGTACCCAATGCTGACTTGCCACCGTACATTGCCTCTTTTGAAGTCAAGTACGCACTCATCATCCTTCTGGAAGGCCGGCTTCAAAAAATATTTGCTGAGATTCCGAAAACTGCTCCTCTACCCTCACCTATTGAAATCAAGCTTCCCAAACTTGATCTACCAAAATTTAATGGAAATCTGTGTGATTGGATTTCCTTTCGTGACCTCTTCTACGCCTCTATTCACCACAGTTCATCTTTAACAGATGGACAGAAGCTGCAGTACCTCAAGAGCTCCGTAGAAGGGGAACCAGAACGACTCCTCAGGTCGTTTCAACCAACCAACCAAAATTATGCTGTCGCGCTCAAAACCTTGGAAGAGCGGTATGAGAATAAGCGTGAATTAATTCTCCATCAACTCTCACTTCTCACTCGCCAACCACCGATGTCCTCCGACTCCGCCGTGCAGCTCCGGACGCTCATCGACACCACCCAAGAGTGTGCAAGGGCACTTGAGGTCCTTCAGCAACCTGTGAACCAGTGGGACGCCGTCCTCATCCATCTCGTTCTGGAACGACTAACCCCGGAGAGTCGCCAGGATTGGGAACTCAATTTCAAAACCACCACCCTCCCTACCTTCATAGAAACCATCGTACATCTGGAAGCCCGTGCCCGTGCCTTGGGTGCCAGCACAACCAAAAGTGTGAAAACATTCACCAAGCCGAAAAGTGTTTCAGCCCATGCCGGTACCATCCACCCTCCACCCAGATGTAAAGTGTGCAACCAGGACCACTACCTCAACCAGTGTGAAGTGTTCCTGAACATGTCTGTAGCTGACCGCATTACCAATGTGAAGAGCCTCCACCTGTGCTTCAACTGTTTTAGTAGTAAGCACAGTGTGGAGAAGTGCACTAACAAATATAAGTGCCGGCACTGCAGTAAGTCACACCATACGCTTCTTCACACCGAGAAGAAGTCGGACCCTTCCGATCCTCCACTACCACCACCGCAGCCTCCAGCCTCCTCCGAAGTCGTTGGTGCTCACCAAGCCGTCGAATCGACTCAGCAGGTGCTCCTTTCAACCGCTCTAATAAAAGTGTTTGACCAGAGTGGTCATCCTCATGTGTGTCGTGCCTTGCTGGACGGCGGGTGCCATGCCAGCATGATCACGGAGCGCCTTGCTCAGCGGCTCCGACTCCCCCGCAAAAATGTGACTGTTGGCGTTTCAGGGATTGGAGCAACCAGTTGCGGAACAATTAGGCATCAAATAAAAATTTGTTTCCAATCCCTGGCGGATCCTAATTTTGTTTGTGACCTTCCAGTGTACGTACTTTCCAGTGTCACTAAGGATCTACCACTCCAGCGGTGTCTCTCATCATGGCCAGCCATAAAAGATCTAACTTTAGCTGATCCACAATTCTTTAGCCCTGGAGCTATTGATGTTCTCATCGGTGCTGATATTTTGGCATCAATTATGCAAGACGGAAGAAGAATGGGCCCACCCGGGTACCCCGTCGCTCAAAAATCAACTCTTGGTTGGGTGCTGTCCGGCCCCATTCCAGAGTGTTCCAAAGAAATAAGTGTCAACTTAATGACTACTGACCACCAACCTGCTCCAGTGCAACCGTCATTTTTGTCGCAAGTCAAAGTGCGCCGTAAAATGGACTGGTCCAATAAACAACAATTATTTCATAACCACCGTTATTCCAACGCCAGCAGTGATGATGATGAAGAAATTGGCAAAATAATGAAAACTGTGTTTTGTCATGCTGCTGTGCTCCACCAAACCGACAAACAAAAAGATCCAGATCCCAAGCCACCCAAATTACCTTCAAAATCAAGATCTGGATCTGTCCGAGTTTCCACATTTCATCCTGGAGAAAATCTACAAATTCTGTTGGATGCTGCATCATCTCAAATCGCCGACCATCCAACATCCCATTCCCAAACCGTGTCCACTTCAAACTCCATAACCATCGAAGAAGAATCAAAATCAAGTGGCTAGTGTTTTCCCCTTATGTGTATTTTGTTGGATTTCAATTCTCCAGGTTTGTAATCACGATATTTATGAACATGTATATGCTTATTACCAGTAATCAGTTACTTAGCAATACTTAATAATTCATGTTTTGTGTAACAACATCCTGAGTATTTTGATCTGTATTCATTATATAATGTAAGTCATATCGTTTACTCTAATCCTCTGTGTATTTTATTCATCCAGTTCAATAATTCTGGAATTCAATATTATGTGTCTGCAATAATTCTTAAATCTGTGTGTCATGTAACCCTTCATTACCGTTAACCGTGTTGATCAAAAGTGTGTCATCAAATTCAAGAATTGTTTTTTGTCAAGTTTTGAACCTTCGTCAATTTGTGTTTGTGAAAGTGCTTCAAAATTCAACAATCAAAATTAAATACTAAGTAGTACCAGTACTTTTGTGTTTCAACCTGTTAATTTTACTATTTCATTTTGTGTAATCCAATATTATGTTGTATAAATTCCGTTATTTTTGTCCTCCGCCTAATACCTAGTTACTATTGCTAACTGTAATCTATAGGTACTAGTGACTCCCAAAATATATATGTTATTCTATGTAACTTCATGTGTTTAATTTTCCTTTAAAACTATTTAATTGTGTTAAATGGAATCAGTGTTGAACCCATGCTCCTGCATGAGTTCAAGGGCCGGAGTATGTTCGGTACTGAACCTAAGTTTATCCTATATTCATAGTAGTTTTTCCTGAAATAATTGAGGTCATTTTGATTCTACAATAGTTAATATTTTGTAGTTCGAAATGCCATAATTTACCGTTGTAATCGTAAGATTAAGTGTAATATTACTACCTAATACTAAAATGCAGTTGACATCGACCAGATGTCCCATATCTGTACTTTAATTTACCTACAAAAGTAATTAATTTGTGTTTTCCTTAATCTCTACATTCTATGTAAAGTCGGCCGCATCGGCCGACTCCAATTCTATTCATAAGTATAACTCCTGAGTTCCTTCAATAGCTCAGCCTTCAATTTATGTTAATCATTGCATTCTAAAATTATTTACCGTTACCACTTATCAGGCTGACTCAAGTCAGCCTTGAACCAAACTCCTGATTTGTCGTGTTAACTGTTAACTTGTAATAAGTTTAATCCACGTTGACTCCGGAGCCCTAATATACTAAAATTACATACTTAATTCTGTAAGATTCAACTGTGTGCCATGGGCCATGCCCATCCCATTCCTTTCCTATAAATTAGCAACTTCCACCACTACTCCCTGACTTTTACTTCAATTCTCCTCTGACTAAGTACTCTGTTCTTTTTCAGTCTCCGTATCTTTTACTTCTGACATTGTAAATTATACATTAAACTTATTTCGTCTTTTACTATAATAAATTAATAAGTATTTTGTAGAAGCGAGTTTTGTTGCCGTTTATTGAAGTTGAGTCCACCAGTGGAATTATAATCCACGCATTTGAGTCGCAAGAGTACGGATATTTTCGCCCGTCAATATCCTTCATTTTGCATAACCTAAACCAGGGATTTGAGAGTAAAGCCTTACAACCTCGACCTTTCCTCTCCCTCCTTTTTTGCACCTTGGTTCCGCCACTTAACAGTTTGCTTGTCGATAGCTGCTTGAGGAATTTCTTTGGGGGTGGTATAAAATGAGGACAGTTGATAATAATATAGTATACGTCTTCCACTTCTTTTCCACACAAATTGCAATCAGTCCTTTCTGCACGCTTCCATATCATATTCATGCCATTGAGGTTGGTTGACTTTCCTCTGAGAACAATTCTAGGAAGGCCAGTTCTTAGGTTCAACACAAACTGAGTCATGTTCCATGACAAGTCCATCTCAAAATATTCCGATTTTAATGCATGCGTCTTTAAGCGGCAGTAATGAGTCATGGTCATGCAGTTGTGCATTCTAAAGACGTCTTTGTTGATATAGTCAAGTCGATACTTTTCTACTATTTTTTGCTTTGTGCTTCTTCATATATTGACTGTTCATGTTTTCTAGCACTTCCTCAAGTGAAGCGTCAGCAAACAGATTCCTCACTTGCAACATCCAGTTATACCGGGGATCTGTGGTTTTAATCTTCATAATTTCATGGTAGCAGTTTTTAGTAATGTTGCTTTCTTCGGTGTTTAGCACTTTTTCAGGAATCTAAGCACTGCTTTAAATAAAATAAGCTTTATATTTTGTGCACCAGTTTCTAGACGAAGGAAAAACCCAAGTGTTGAAATAGTAGTGCCTGTGAGTCTTCTAAGGAACATTGTCTGGAATGTCTCAAGTTCTTCGCAGTAGCGAAGCCCCCATATAGGTGCCGCGTACATTAGGATCGAGCTGACAAGTGATTGGAATAGTTTTAGATGCACCTTTACGTCCTTAATCTTAGCACGATTGAAGAGTTCGAACAACTTTGATTGCGCTAGTTTTGCCTTGTTGAAGAAGTGTTGTTTTGCTTCATTAAATATCCCGCTTTGTGTAAAAGGGACACCCAGGTACACGTACTTGTTCACTATTTCTATTTTCTTGCTTTCCCATTTAAAGTTCATTGAATTGCGTATATTGTTGCCTTTCCTGAAGATCATGACTTTAGTCTTAGCTAGGTTAACCGTTAGATCGTTCACTTTGAAAAAATTACTTAGGGAAAATATTTGTCTCTGCAGGTCCAGTTCATTTGACGCAAGTAGGATTATGTCATCCGCGTATAGCAAAATAAGCAATTCAATAGTGAACATTTGTATGCCTTGGATGCCGCTGTTACGGAGAATTTCTGTGATCTTGTCGATGTAGATAGTGAACAGAGTGGGTGATAGAGTTTCTCCTTGCAGCACTCCACCCATTACTTTAATCATATCGGTGTATCCTTTTTTACAGCTGACCTTTGTTTTTGCTAGGTCGTACAACTCTTTGATTTTGTCTACAAAATGGTCACTGAGGCCTGCTTCTTTCAATCTAGTCCATAACTTGCTTCTTTTGATTGAATCAAATGCTTGGCTGAGGTCCACAAACAGAGCAAAAAGTTTGCCTTTCTTTTTAAGGGCTGGTCTGTTAAGTTGCTTCAGTATGCAGGAATACAACGCAAAAATGTGATCCGTGCATCCTCTTCCTTTTCTGTATGCCGCTTGGTTTTCAGATATGGTGTTGTTGCTGACGCAGAAAGAATTTAATCGGTCCGACATTATACAGGTGTACAGTTTAGTTATTGTATTAATTAGGGCAATTGGCCTGTAGTTGCTTGGTAATTGGTCGTCGCCTTTCTTGTAGATTGGAGCAGTGATAATTTCTCCCCATTCTTCTGGTATTTGTTCTTCTAAGGCTTTGTTGAGGAGCTGCAGTAAGTAGTCGTAAGAGATGCTGTCTAGGGTTTTCCATATTTCGTTCGGTATACCATCTGCTCCAGGAGATTTATTATTGGCTAACCTTTTTGTGGCTTTAAGTAATTCCGCCATAGTAATGTTCGAGTCGAGTGTCGCCGTATCATTTGCAGTTGCTTCGTTTACATTGTTGACTACTTCTACTTCACTAGACGTTCCTGTTTCAAAGACTGCGCGAAAGTGAGCGTCCCAGTGTTCTTTGGAAATATCGTTAGACCTAAAGCTGTACTTCTTGTCTCTGAAAGCGTTGATTGCCTTCCAGTAGCCAGCCGAGTCTTTGCAATGATGAATTTCTTTCTGGATTTTGTTATAAAATACTTTCTTCTTATCTAAGCAAAGACAACGGTATAGTTTTTGGACTTGTATTTAATATTCAAGGCTGCCGGTGTCCAGGGAATTTTGATGTTTGTTCTTTCTGTGTCTCTGAAGGGCTTGAAGCGCCTTTCGTTTTGCTTCACTGCATTCTTTGTCAAACCATCTTGGGCCAAAGTTAATTCTGTTTTCCCTTAGGGGTTTTGGGGCAATCCCTGTTTGTTTGGCTGTTTGATGTATTATGGTATACAATTGATTGTAATTACAGTTACTAAAGTCAAGGTCTTTGCTGTTGGTGCTCATATTCGCTCGAAACTCTACGGCCTTCTCCTTGCTCCATCTTATATTTGTCCCTTTACTCTTTAAAATACATTTGGAGTTCTGTTTCTCTTAATTTGTACTTAGAAGTATGGGTAGATGATCTGATTCTACGCATTCTATTCTAATGAAAACCCCGTACCATTTGTATCTATGTCGAAAAAGACGTTGATACAAATGGTACGGGGTTTTCATTGAAATACATACGTCGACCTGAGAATCTATTTTACAGTCATCACAGGCATGGTACTGCCAATTTAATGATCGCAAAGTGTTAATTGTGCATTTATCTTTAATTTGCTCCTATAAATCTTATATTGGAAATAAAGCCATTTAAGAATACGTATGATTTTGCATTGGTTACTTCAGTCTTGCTCCGTGAGCGGCGGTAGTTTTGCAATAGGCTCAATCGCTCAGCAATATTGGATCTGATACGAAGTTTGTGATCTGTGAGCGGCATTTCATTTAATGTATTGTACGCCAGCCGCCGGATTTAGGGGCCGGCCACAAACGACGCCACCCGTTTCACAAATTTTTTAGACCCACCCACCCACCGTGTCATCCTCTTAGGTATTGCGTAAATGGCTATATCTAACATGGAGGTTCATCTTTTTACAAGTGACCCACCCTCAACGTAGGTGGCGTCATTTGTGTTTGACCCGTATACCTTGGATTATTTTCACAGTTCAATTATCCCAGCGTTTGCGTTTTTACTTGAATTGCAAAGTGGGCGTCGGCGTTGTTGTGACTTACCTATTTTGCCGCCTTAATTTATTTCGTAGTTTCTTAATCCTCTCCCCAATCTTTTCTGCTTCCATTTTTCGTATACAATAAAATCAAATCCGGTTTTATACATGTATATATATACATTTAGTATCATTTTCGAGTATAATACTTACGAATATTTAAATACTGTGCCAGCTTAATTATTTATAGATTCTTGTATTTGTGCATGAGTGACATAAATAAATTGTAAGGATCGTTCACAAATAACGTCTTCAAAAAATCATCATTTTTATCACCATATGCATGACCCCCTCCCCTGTTATCAGCTTTACTAGTGCGTAAACGACTATTTTTAACATAGGGTGTCATCAATAGCTAAGTAGACCCATTTGTCCTACTAATGACATCATTTGTGGACGATATCATTCTTGTAGTTTTGTTTTTCATTTTTCTTTACATTATCGTTATAATAATTAAATGATATGAAGTTGTTTCTTGCCAGGTGTCGAGTATTCTGTTAAAACGTTATCACAACCGATATATCGTATGTGAAGAACCAAAATAACCCATATCCAATTTAAGCTACAATCAAAATGAGCTTTGTCATACAAACAAAATGAGAAACATGCGTAAAATGTTATTAAAAGTTTTTGAAGTGTATAATGTTCTTATTCCATGTTTTTTCAGCAAGATATGCAACGAGTGCAAAAATCATCTTATCATGAGTATTACCAATATACGAAAAGTGACCCTAATATTGCTAAATATCTTTTGTTAAAAGTCCCTATTCAATACCTAAGATTATTTGCTCAAGTCAGATTAAACTCTAATATAATATCAGCTAATGGCATGACCTATAAATTCATAGATTCGGAAACGTGTACTTTGTGTGGCTCCGGCTTAGATGATATTTACCATTCTTTTGTAATATGTCCTTTATTTAACTCAGACAGGGAAACCATACTTCACCCATACCTAATTAACGTGACCAACAGGAAAGATTTTGCAATACTTCTTCAAAACCAATCAATTACTTTTGTTCATGACGTGTTCAAATTTTCACTAAAACTGTTAAAAATTAAATCTAATTAATTATGTAGTCTGTGTATCATGGGCAATGCCCGATTAAATGCACAATAAATAAATATGTATGTATGTATTCCATGTTTTTGGAAAGGTGCAAAATGTTCTAATTCCATGTTTTTGATAACGTGCAAAATGTTCTAATTCCATGTTTTGGAAAAGGTGCAAAATGTTCTAATTCCATGTTTTTGAAAATTTTTAAATGTTCTAATTCCATGTTTTTGATAAGGTGCAAAATGTTCTAATTCCATGTTTTGGAAAAGGTGCAAAATGTTTTAATTCCATGTTATTGAAAAATGTAAAATGTTCTAACCCCATGTTTTTGAAAAATGTTCTAATTGGTCTAATTCCATGTTTGTGAAAAGGTGCAAAATGTTCTAATTCCATGGTTTTGAAAAATGTAAAAATGTTCTAATTCCATGTTTTGGAAAAGGTGCAAAATATTCTAATTCCATGTTTTCAAAAAGGTGCAAAAAGTTCTAATTCCATGTTTTTGAAAAGGTGCAAAATGTTCTAACTACATGTGTTTGAAAAGTTGCAAAATGTTGCATTACAATATTTATGAAAAGTGTAAAATTTGCTTTTTTGGCAAATTTTTTAACCAGTTAATTGACTTTTAGTGTTCAAATATATATCATTGCTTAAAAATTGACAGCTATAAGCATTTTATATGCGTTCCGCAAACCAGGCCAGTGGCATATAGTATTGAAATTCTAATTTCTGTCTTTTTATCTCCCCGCCGGAAAGCTAGAAAGAGATGGAATTTTAATATAAACTCAATGTACAGATTCTATAGATAAATTCACAAATGTTGAAATGTACATAGTGCTGAGACGTTTACACCTTCGCCTAGAAATACATATTTATGTTATTTATATTGCCTTTGACTTTGACTTGCATTACCGCTACAGATAAGAACGTTCAGTTCTCTGCCCATATAATGTCGCTAACAAATTCAAAAAGTTATTTAATAAATTCATGAACAGTTGCTCCATTTACCATCCTCCAGTACTAAGTTCTGCTCTGCAGCCTCAGTCAAAATAAAACTGTTTTGTAGATAGTTAATTACCCTTTAAATTAGACTTCATTGCCATTTTTGAAAACCCATAAATATGTTAATAATTAATTAAACACTCTGAAGAATTTGGAACAATTAATTATTACTAAACGTTTTTACAAGAAACTAAAAAAACCAAATTAAATTCAAAATTTTGCACATTGAAAATGTGTTATCCACAGACTGCAATTAAAATAATAGTAGTATCTTGTTTCGTTACCCAGTGTGAACTGCTTCCACTTTATTGGGAATCAATTAATGGCAATGAAGATAATAGTGGCGGAAGTGAAGGTCTTAGCAGTGAGAGTATGGAACGCGATGTGCCGGATTTTAAAGATGAATTAGAAAACAGTCACCACAATTCCACAAATCTAAAAAGGTAATTTTACTCATGACTCTTTTAAATTCTGGATATCAAAATCCCTTGGTTTACATTCCGAAGCGGAAGGCTTAAAATAACGCAAAAATAAAATGCTAGTAAAAAATGGTTTTAAGTTTTGTATTGTTTTTTGTAGCAATACTGAAAACTATACAAGAAACATGTACAATGCTGACAACACCTACTCATGGAAGTTCTACACCGTCGCGTTTGTCTGTTGTCTTGCCATATGCCTTCGCTGCTGTAGCAAACTTTGTAACTTTAAGCAAAACTCAATTTACATCCCGACTACTACACGGATACAAATTAACCGCTTTGAATTTCAGCAGCCTCAGTCACGTAATATTTTTATAAAAAATTATATTATTTCTTCGATCACAAGCTCACGTCCAAGGCAATGCAAATACCTTGAGGTTCAAATATTTAGTTTAGTGTATGTTGTATTATTTTTAAAGGAACAATTCACTTACCCGCCAATCGTTTACCGCAACATGACAACGTTAATCTCACCTGCGCCAGCAGCAGTATTAGTAGTACTGATGATGAGGACCTGCCCTCCTATGATGAAGCGATAATGGGGTTTAAAACGGAGCAAATTATTTAGACAATCCAAAAGGTTTAGCGCATGGCCAACGCCAACTAAATCATTAAAAAAACATTCGAAATATTTCGTTTTACTGTACAAAAATAAATGTGGCTAAAATCGAAAACTTATAACTTCTGAACACGCGCGTAAATGTTATTGAATAAATAATTTTAAAATGTAATACGTGAGAAACGAACGTAAGAAAATTCTTGCTGAAAATTTGCAAATCTTGTAATAAGTTAAATGTAATAAAATCGAGTAATTGCACACTTTTCTTTATTTACCTACTAAACCATATGTTACAGGTTACAGTGTATTATGGCAGTGTGATTAACTATTAAAATGGGAATAAATACTAATTTATTTAATCTAAATCATCTATACTAACCTATTGCATTAATACAAAACATTGCGAAATAAACTTTTCTACGAGGACGACAGATGTTTTAGGAAAACCAAATACTAAAATAAATCATTAATTGAATTTAATACACTGCGGTTACAATACTATGTATATCGTCAGTGAAGAACCAACATGACCCATATCTATTTTTAGTTAAAAACAGAATCCACTATCTAAAAAAATATTTAATTGTATTACTGTCTTGAAAGTGTTTAAATAGAACATTATGCACGTTTCAGGCGCGGCAACCGAAAGTGAGGTCTGGCAAGGATGAAGCTGCCGTTTACTTGCATGCAAAATTTATCCTTGCCAGACCTCACTTTCGGTTGCCGCAACTGTAGACCATTTTGCAACCTTTTCTAAAACATGTAAACAGAAAATTCTGCACTTTTCAAAATTACTTAATGTACATCTAACGTATCTTTCTTATTTAGTGTTTTTATGACATAACTCATTTTGACTCTAGCTCAAATTGGATATGGGTCGTTTTGATTCTTCACGTATGATATATTTAGAGCATACCGTATCATTATCATTGAAGTAATTACCTATTGCAAATAAATAACTATAATGAAAACGCGTTTGTGTATAGCCGTGTGTCTAGAATGTAATAAGAAATGTAAAATTATACTGCAGTCGTGTTTCCAGTCATAGTATCATATACTACATACTGCACCACTAAAATGTATTTTATAGTTCTGTCTGGTAATTCATATTTTGTTTAAATTCAACATAAAGCTGAAACTGTGCTTCAGAGTGGCATATCTACTAATAAAACCTTTTTAAAAGTTTATTTCCACCTTCACCTATAAATGTATAATATGACTGGACAACATTTTTCGGCAGCTACAAATATATTTACAGGAATAATAGGAATTTTAATTCTATTTCAAACCGCCTGTGCAATTTCAAAAGTCAACAGCCCTAAGGCTCAAACTACCCAACAGAGATGGCAACATTTCCAAACTCAACATGTGGCCCACGAGACAGGGACTGGAGGCTGGAATCTTGGACAGTGGAATAGTTGGCTTCAGCAGCGATTAGGCGACAAATATGGGCAGAAAAAACCTACAAATTCCGCTATTGCAGCATCTGCTAATATTGTTCAAAGTTCGTTTCCTGGTGCTCACGTAAGGATACACGTAGAAATGCAATATTTCACAACCTTTTTTTCTAAATTGCAAGCAACTATTTTTCAGATAGCTACAAAATCACTTTATACTATAAGCAAAACACATTGTTATATAAATTCAAATATTCTTTCAGCAACGGGACAATTTATACTACTCAACCCGTGGTTTCACCGTTTACACTTTCAGATGGAGATCTAGCCAATATATTGGGATACGATGTTCTGATAGGAGTGTTCTAGCGGGGCTCCAGGAAGACAATGCTAATCGAAAAATCTATCCCGTTCATTACGAAAGTATGAATGGGACTGATGCTTCTTGTGTCACAGTCCGATAATTAGTTTAATAGCTGTTAGTCCTGCAGGGCCGGATAATGCGGCCAGCACAGGGGGCCCCTGCTGCTTGAATTTTCAAAAAACATGTAAATGGAACATATTGCAGTTTTTAAAAAGATGTAAAAAGAATATTTTGACTTTTAAAAAACATGCAAATACTTTTTTTGTAAACAAAAACATGGAAATAGAACATTTTGCACTTTTTTGAATCAAGTAAAAAGAACATTTCAAACTTTTCTAAAAACATGTAAATACAACATTTTGTTTTAACAAAGAAAACTATCAATAAAATAAAAATAGCAAAATTAAAGTTAATTGCAATATCAAAGAATAGATTTTAAAAATATAATTACAATTTTAAAGGAATTTTTATTTTTTATTTTTGAAGAGCTTCAAAATAATGTATTGTATGTGCTGTTTCGTTTAGTGATTCAAAAGTCGATCAAATCATGTGAAAGGTTGAAAGGTAGGAATAACAGAATATTGAAAATTTGAATTTCCCGCGCAATCTAAAATTTCAAATTTCGACCGATCACTCTCTTTAAATATGGAGAAGTGGTACACCAAAATTGCGAAAATGAAGAGTAGAATAATATGTAATTGGGATTGACGTGCAAATTATAAAGGTTTTAATTTAAAATTGCGCAGTTAAAGTTAATTTAAATTTAAAAAAATAGTAGACAAAATAATTTTCAATTTTTGATGACTTTTATATTTTTTATTTTTAAGAGCTTCAAAATGATATATTACATGTAAAATTCCGTTGAGAAATGCAAAAGTAGTCTAAATTATGTAGATAGGTAGGAATGACAACAGCTCCACGGTGAGCGGTGGATCGCAGAGGCGAATCCCAGGAGGAGGGCTAGGTTCCTTAGCCCCCCCCCCAGAAGGCAACTATGTAGCATTGTGGAGAGCGGCAATTTTCCAAGATGGGCGCTCATTATCATTAGCCTGCCCCCATGGAAAATTTCTGGGTCCGAAACTGGGTGGATGAAATATAACTGTCTAACTGTTTGCATGGCAAACAGCAGGCTCTACGTGTATTCTTGTAGATTCCTCGATAAATTTTTTATTTATATTTAGAGGCTATGTTGTACGAATTTTTAGCTTTACAAATTAAATAAAAAATAATTGGCTTAAGTTGGTTTTATTTTCTGAATTCTGTTATCAAGCTGGATTTTTATTACCATGCTGAAAGAACTGAGTGAGGACAATCAAGTATGTGACCACGTGAGAAAATATCTGAAAATGGGATAATTAACCACTTTCAAAATTAAAGGACCACCTATAGCATATTGGAAGTGCAGCAAACTCTTAACTGCGTATCTACGTAATATGGATTAAAATCACAATTTTGGCGATTTCGACAGTATAGCGTTTCTTATTCTAGATTATATAATTACCTACTTGAAGTAGTACACCTTTGTTGACAACAACGTAATTTCCTAGGGAAATCTCCGATGGAGCTAAAACATTGACGTCGTGAGTTATTTTCGCCTAAATTGATAAAATTAATTTTCATATCATTATATATGATTATTTTACCCATCTAAATTATGTTGCTAGCAAGTTATTAGCACAAATGATCATAGAAGAATTGAAATCATCGGTATAATATTATTATTAATTACTTCTAAACTTAAAGCAGAAGAGTTTCCCTCACAACTACTTGCAATATTGATGTATTCTTTCGCTATTTCCCTTTCCTGCAAAATATAGGGTATTTTACAACAAAAAACAGTAAACAGTCTATTGAAACGGACAATTAAAATTGTTGCAAAAAGTAAATTCAGTCTTACCTCGTAAACGATTTGTTCTGCCATAACTCCCTTAAAGTACAACCGTCCAGTAAAGAAGAGTCCAAAAAGTCCACAGACTAAAACAGGAAAAGTTAAACTTTCAAAAGGTACGTGCCCTTGATAGGCTCTACTCGTGCCGTTTGTGACCACAAAACTATCGATAGTAATTAAAATAGTGGAGAAAAGCATGAGCGGGAGCTCACGAAACTTTTGCCACTCCCCAGTCAATTCACACTGTTCTCTTATCATCAAAATTAATTGTCGAATTTTTTTCACTCGGTCTGCTTTTCTTTGCCATTTTTCAAGGGTGATGTTTGCATGATGAGTTTCAGTGTCGTTGTCTACTCGAATTAAATTTCGCACCTAATTAAAGTGACGCAAGTAATATATTATTATTATTATTATTATTGATTTATTTACGGCAGGCCGAGGCCCAAAAGACAAAAGTACAGACACACATATTCATAATTATAGTACTGCCTAGTCATTAAATACATAGGCAGTACCTTCAGAGCATAAAACAGATTCATCAGGTCGTATAACAATTATAAATTTTAAATATTAATTAAGTAACAAAAATAATTGTTGAGTTATTAACCAAGCAACAAATATAAATATAAATATTATTTAATATGAGACAAGTAACAGGTTCAGTACTACTACTTCTAGGCTACAATCTGTAAGTTCTTCCATTCTAGCTGCATTGTTGAAGCAGCATGACAATTTGAGTTGAAAATGTTTATCACTATTTCATTATCCGAATTGGTTAGCCTATTCTGAAGTGAAAAAGCAGAGAATCTTCGGACAGCAGGAAAGCTATTCACCCTGTTATTAACAAACATCTCTGTGGCACTGCTGAGCCTTGGTAGCCCCATAACAATACGAAAGGCATTATTATAAGCAACTCTCAGCTGCTGATGAGCAGATCTTGACAGTATTAGCAGACTACAGCAGTAAATTGTGGAAAGATAAGTATTAAATAAGTATCTTTTGACGCTCAGGTTGCACTTACTGAAGAAGCACTTAATCATGTTTGCCCTTTTAAAAAGTTCCCTGCCTCTGTTATAGCTTTCGACCGTGTCACTTAAGAGATCAGCACCATACCTGCTTGAGCAGGAGATGGTGACTCCGAGATATTTTACACTCACACTCGGTGCAATTACATTCCCCTGAAAGGTTATGTTGATTTCACTGACGTGTTGCTTTATCCATTTGGGCATGAAAATCTGAATTTGAGTTTTAGAAGAGTTAAATTCCAAATCATGAGTTTCAGCATATTCTTGACACAGGTTTAGGAGCAAATTAAGGGCTGTTTTTGTGGTAGTCAGAATGCATATATCATCTGCATATACGAGGTTGTTAACAGTAGCATTTCCTACTTTGCATCCAACTCCTGTATTGTTAAGTGAGAAAATTAATTGATCCATGTAAATTGCAAATAGGTACGGAGATAGAATGCCACCTTGGCGGACCCCTTTTTTCACAGTGAACAGATCACTAATGTAATCACTCCATTGGACATAAAAGTTCTGGTTGTTGAACCAGTAAGCTAAGAAACCCACAATAATTTTAGGAAAGCCTTTTTCGCACAGCTTATCAATAAGCAGCTGATGGTTAACCTTATCGAAGGCTTTGCTTGCGTCCAAATAACATGCATAGACTGGGATTTTCATTTTACTGTATTGGTTGATGATCTGCTTCAGTGAGTAGACACACATCTCACACCCCAGCTTTTGTTTGTAGCCAAACTGGTTGTGAGATGTGCTGAAGAATTTAATGTGTTTCACAAGAATTAATTTTTCTATGATTTTAGAGATAAGCGTGGCCAAAGCGATCGGACGGTAGTTATTTTTCAGCTTCGGATTGAGACATTTTTTTTT
This sequence comes from Dicyrtomina minuta, assembly GCA_949802685.1. Classification (NCBI taxonomy): domain Eukaryota; kingdom Metazoa; phylum Arthropoda; class Collembola; order Symphypleona; family Dicyrtomidae; genus Dicyrtomina; species Dicyrtomina minuta. The sequence goes on from OX461808.1 coordinate 51,842,500, forward strand.
CAAAATGGGGACAAGTTTCACAGTCATGAGATTTTTAGGAATGTGAGAGTGTGCCACCATACAATTAATTAGGTCACACAGCACATTAAGTATATCCAGATGACTGTAGCACAGGTGTTCAAGTTTCAAAAGATCGTGACCCACTGCCTTCCCCAGCTTCATATTCTTTATAATATCCAGAAGCTCTGTACTGGAGAATTTTTGAGTTTCCTCAAATGTCTTTTGAGTAGCATTTTGATTAGCATTTTGATTGGTCAAGTATGAGCAGTTAGTATTACTGTAAAAGAGATCCTGAAAATTTAATTTCCATAGCTCACATATGTTTGCGCCACCAGTGGCATCTTCAACTACATTGCTGACATCATCCGGGAGCTTCCCATTAATTTCTGTTTTAGCTTTGTTCCAGAATTTACGAAAATCATTTTCTTGGTAGCAAGTAGCAAATTGCTCAGCCTTAGCAATCTTCTCATTTTCCTTACACCTTTTTAGGGATTCTTTAAAGACCCTCTTATGTTGTTCCATAAGTTGCCGTAGGGTGTCTGAGCGGTTGCTAAGTAGCCAATCCAGATAAGCTCTCCTGTAGTTATCATAATCATTTTTGACTCTTGCATTCCAGCCAGGCAAGCTATTGACTCGTTGTATTTTATCCACAGATGATAATTGTTGTTCGAATTTGACCAGACCTTCTACAAGTTGATTATATACAGAATCAATAATGCATTTATGATTGTGATTATCACAGGCACCTATACAGTCGACGAGAGAGAGTTGAGACTTGAGCCCCTGTGCCAGGCCTTGCGTTTTATTTAGGTATTCATTTTTAATTTCAAGGCTGCATGTCCGCCAGTTAATGCAAGGAAGCTTTTGACGTTTTGATTGAATTTTTACACTTTGCTCTATGAGACAGATTGGGCTGTGCAGAACAAGAGGAAGATGATCTCCTGGTGCCACTTGCACAAGCTCTATTGATGATCCAAGGGCCAGGGTGTCATTGACAATGAAATGGTCTGGCCAGCTGCTGCCATTATTAGATTCACTGTGAAAAGTTTTGGTATTTTTATCAAGTTTATCACAGTCCACTATGTGCAACCCAAGGTCATTCGCAGCACATATATATATATATGATATATACATATATATATGAATAGTAATACTCAGGGTTGGGGATCACTCATAAATGATGTCATCAGCAGGTTCAGTTGGTCTAACCAGGTAACGCTGACACACCATGCTAAAAGGATAGCCGTACACGAAATTTTAAAGTTATAGCGTGGGGATGGTTGGGTCATTAAAATCGGATAATTTGGATGGCATCATTTATGGACTATCCCTTATATGTATATGAGTAGGTGCTTAAATCTTTCACAACCATTGCATTATTGAGATTGAACTTTGTAATGTTAACCTGTTTAAATAATTCCGCTAATACTTTGTAGCTCAGTATAGACTTGACATCTTCGCAAAGTGGAACAACCATAATTTGACAGGCTGACAGAGCAGCCCAAAGGTCATGGAGGCCAAATGTAACATACTGTGAGTTCATATAATTGCTATAATTATTCATCGCATTCATTGTCACAAAGGGAATGACAATATATACTAAAAGTAGAACATTTCGAAAAGTAGTGACGGCTTTAATAAAGTTAAAGCAATTCTCTTTGTCTTGAGAAAGATTTAAAAGTTCAATTTCCGTCCTTTGAAATGAGTTCAAAAATTTAGCGAGGAGCGGTGTTTGTGCCCAGGCAGATATTATTGCAAATATATGAACTGTCGGAATTATCCATCCAGAGGTCCACAAAACCATGGTATTTGCATTTCTTTCCAAAGAGTCTAATTGTGATGAGGCGGAGAATTCTTCTTGAATTCGCCGTAGCCAATTGTCTCTTGTGTACCGCGCTCGTGCTTCTTTGAACCTGTCAAAATAATATAGCATATAAAGCATCAATGTGTGATGAATATTGCAAATAAAATAAATGTAAAGCAATCATGTCAATTTAATTATTACAATTTTCCATAATTTATTACTTGTCCCCGCCTTGTTCTAATACAAACACCCAAATAAAAAATAGCCAGAAGCTAATAAAAAAACAACCGAAAATTAAGGATCGTAATGATGGCCATCTTCGCCAACTAAAAGTGTGGAAGTGATGGCTTTCACCTGGAGCTTCGGCTACAGGGGAATTTGGATTATTTTCATTTGACTGATTGTGCGTTTTTATGTCGTCACCACGATTGAGGCTCCGACTACCGTGACAATTCGAATGTGCCTCCTCAGGATTTTGAAATTTATTGAAGTTTATTAAACTTAAAGGACAGTTTCCTGCGTAATTTAATGCTATAATAATAGGCTTGAATAAATTTAAAATATTTTGATTATTGAAATTTATAGTGGGGTCTTCCTTGCCTAAAGGAAACTGTTTGATTTTATCTAAACAAGTGTAAAACCATTTTGTAGAATTTGAAATTGAAAACCAATTTGAAAAGTATTTAGACATTTCAAAAGTAATATATTTTATTTGAAAGGTTACTGCTCTACATAGGGATCAGCGAAATGAGAAAAGTTATGCAGTCGAGTATTCGAGTTACAATATTACTACAGAATAACTGACAGATGAAAACATCGAATAAGGTCCATGAATAGCCATATAAGCGAAAGAAATTAGTTGAAATATTTGGAACGTAGACGAAATCCCTTAAACTGTTATTATACCATAAGCATATCGTTAATAAGTTTACAGAAGGTAGGGTCCATGTTTACTTAGCTTACATTCATTAATCGAAAATTCTCTCCTAATAATAATATATACGCTGATGTTATACAATTTAAGCCTAGGTCCGTATTTCATTTCCCGGGAAACCTTTTAGATAAAACAACGGAAGATGATATAATAATTATTTATACTATGCTTCGATCAAGAAAAACTTTTTTCAGCAAAAAAGTAAAGCAAAATGTTTTTAGGAGAATATTCAAAAACACACGATCAAAGAGTTCATTCCGGGGGTTTGCCATTTATTATACTTTCTCCCTCGTGTATATGTATTATTTCACTTCGTTTTAAAATGTTAAATAGAATAAAAGAATAGCTAAACAAAATGGAAAGCTAAAAACTTATGTATATTAAAACAGCTAGACATTATCAAGTTATCCTTAAGTCATTAAGACATTAAAATTCTTAATTGTAAGTCAGCTGCTGCAAAACAATGATATACGTTGCAATTTGACCCAGCATCTATAAAAATAAAATTCAGACGTATGTCAAGTTATTTTTAATATTCAATCCTATTGTGTAATTATCTATATTAATGCATCTACACAAAATTTTCAATTACTTACTGTTAGAACAAGCTTCTTGTTGAAAACAAAATAATTTCCGAGAGATATTTCGGAAGGATGAAGCAGTATCATGTCGTGAATAAACTTGGTCTAAAAATTATTAATAAAATGCTTACGAAATTCAGTAATAAATTACAAAATAGACAAAATGTTTTGTATTCCATGTTAATAGCTAATAATTATCGATTACCTCTGACGCAACTAGAGGATCTACAATAGAACTAATTGGTTCCAAGGCTGCTAACATTTCAGCTATCTCCCTCTCCTGCCAAAATCAGTACCAAATTTGCAATTAATTATCAGTAAGACTTGCTATATAAATGGCGGGATGAGCCTGGTTGTTGTGTACCACTTAAGCTAAACATTATTGGTAAGTTTCTATTTCTACCATTATGTTAACCACAGGTTAAAATAGCTATGTATTCGAAGTTACCCGTAAACCGAACCGAAGTGAATCACCGTTAAAGCTGCTATTGAAAACAGTAGGTCTATGACCGCTACGTTGGCTGAATTAATTTCTTTAATCAAAATTTTATTACAAACCTTAAGTGGAATTCGGTCGGCCATGTATGCTTTGATAAACATTGTAACAAGGTACCATATGGTATAGGTGGTAAGAATGGCAAAGATCCTCAAGGCATTTTCGAAGTCATAATCCCCGTTAAGTATAATATACATCTTTAATACTATGCTCACAAAGTTGGTTCCAAGATGAAATAATTCTTGGTTTGTTTGAAGCTTTGATAGAAGACGGCATTGATTTCTCAACATTTCTAGAAGATTTCTGCAGGATCGGACATGGGCAGGATCAACAAACCCAGCTCCTGGAGGAGCCCCTATACTAGTAGACATGCACAGTTTTACCTGGAGGATGCAGTAATTATTAGTAAATGTATTAATAGTCAATCATTCATCTTTAATTCATATACCTAATTCAAATACAAATAATTATAAATCCCGACTCCCGCATCAAAAGATGTTTAATATTCTTACTTGGTAAAAAGCTTCAGACATAACCTTGTACATGAAAACCGTTTTGGTTGCATCGAACATGGGAAATACGATGAAATGAAAGGCGCTCAGGATTATCACAATCGTTTGAACCATGTCATCAATTCTAATGGTCATTTGCATGTACAAGGACCCGAAGATGAGTGTTGGGAGGGCAACGTAGAATAAAATAAATTTGTTTCTCCATTTTGTTAAGGACAACATTGGCAAATGGCGACGGTCGCCACTATTCAGATTATCTTTCCCCAGTAGTTGATGTCCCGAGTGAAACACCGAAATATATGACAGCTCAATGTGATGCCAATTGTTAAGGAATTCCACAAGCAATGGGGAATCCAACCAACTAAATACCAGCGACATTACATGCTCCGTTGGGAAGATGAACATGAGAACCCTTGCAACGTGGTACATTGTTACCAATGACGTTTTAGTTTGATCCGCTTCTTTGTTATCCCCATATCTGGTACGTTTCGTGAATTGGAAAAAGTATTCCTTGCTCTTAATGAAACTGAAATTTTATACAATATTTTTTTACTTTGCTTAACGATTTTCTGTTACATTTTCAAGTAAGTCCATTACACAATGTTATACTTACCTATCCCCTGCAAAAGACTCCCTAAAGCCCAGCTCCAAAATGTATTTTGTCCAGAGTAGAGAGAATCCTGTCGCCATGCCAAAAACGAAGAATGACCGCCAAGAAACCCATTTAAAACTGTAGAGTTTCCTATTTATTCCATGGCTTTGATTTTTAAATTTGTCCTTTTCTGTTTGGAACTGGACAGGCGTGCTTCCAAATATGTGAAGGGTGCTAATAATTACCCAAAACTGGGCAGCAATCCCTGGTTCATTTTCAGTCGTCAAATCTTTATTGTTTTGGAAGGTTCCAGTTACGGGTTTAATTGGAACGGACATATCGCTCAACAATGAGACTGAAGGAGTGGAAAAAAATGACTTACTTTTTACAATATTATTGGTCTGATTTTCAAAATTGAAATTTAATTCGGAATGAATGCGAGAATTCTTTAATCCTTTGTAAGTAGACATGACAGATATGATCATAATGCCAACAATAACAACCAATAGTAAATAATATGTTTGATAAATTTCTTAGAGCTTTTGCTATGTTATTAAAGAATCAAAGAATGTGCACGTTTTTATTATCTTGCCAAGAGATGAATGGACTGTTGTTTTTTTATTTCATTTTATTAATAATGCTTTCAATTAGAATATTTTAGCCAGTTAGACTAAATAGAAGGAAAAGTAAACATTATTATCTTTTATGTCTAATGTAATATTTTGGGTTGTTATTTTTGTTATTTTTGTGAATTTCTACGTTTACAAAAGGAGTTTCAACATTGGCACGAAGATATTAAGGTTTTCACATATCGCTTAGTGTTATACATACATCGTTAATACAGAAAGGCTAATCATCCCAAAAGACTAGTTTGAGGATTATTCCTATTTGAATAATTAATTTATCTATTAAAATGATGTGAATTTTGAACTATTTACTTGCAATAATTGACTTTATTCACAAATCGTAAGTTAGGCATGACTCTATTAAATTATTATAAATTGTTTTTTCCTATATAGTCTACATTATTTGGTCATTACTTGCGAGATAATGACTCGTATCTGACAATAACATTAAAAGCATTTCCATGCACTTCCTCAAACAATTTGAGTTTTGGTGGTGTTAAAGAATATGAGAAAATTCTACCGTATTTTTTAAACTAAATGCTGTCATTACGTATATTTGACTAATCTATATCCTCTGTGACACATGCACTATTTAAATTGCCATAGTTAAGTTATCTAAACGTTACTAGTATTGTAGCAACCTTTGAAGCTACAAAATCAAGGAACAAGAGTGTTGAAACCCTTTCCATTTTATTGAATGATCCAACCTCAATCCCGCTATTTGGAATTGATTTCACTGTCTTTGCTATTTTAAGCAATTTAACATGTACTGGATCACTTCGTCTGATTCCGCTTTCATCTCCGAAATTCTGCTGTCCTCGTAACTTCCTTGATGCTATCAGTATCCAATTCTTAACCACTTTTATTTGCTCAGGGATTGCAAATGCCTTTTCGTAGATAAGACAGTAAATCACAGTTCCATCCAAGCCCATTAACGTATTAAAAATGGCAAAAATTGGCGACTTGTCCAGTAGATATATAGCAAATACAAAGGAATTTAAACTGAGGATCAGGCAGCCAAGTTTTAAACAAAATATGGCCGTTGGCCGTCGAACTACTCCTATTGAATAGATGAATTAGAACTTGCATTCAACGGCAGGTCACAGCTGCTTTTCTAATGGACTCTTCCGTAACAACGCTGCTTTCACTGCGAAGCAAAGATTTGTAAGTTACGAGATTAAACGCGTATTTTAAGGCGTTAAAAACAAAAATGTTTAAAATAAATCACGTATTAAACTTACCACATACTCATAAGCTCGTTCACCGCACTATTTAACTTCAAGCTGCTCCTTTCAAAAAACGTTATGAAAGAAGCTAATTGGTGATAAGCTTCCAATCTGACCACCGTTGTATGAATATAAAATAAAGTGAGTAGTTTTCAGTGTTGTGTACATCGGCGACCGGTTTCAAATTTAATTTTGATTTTCGTCAGGCCGTTAGGTCCATGAAATAACAGTGCTCATGGGATAAATATTTGTTTGTGTTGTTAAACGACTTTTCAATTATCCAGTAAACTACACAATAAAGTTAATTAATAATTAGTAGCTTAAGGTTTTAACTTTTCAAGTTCACTTGTCGGAGCTGTTATTAATATTTAAAATTATAATATGTTTACAATATTTCAATTAATTGAATGGTCAGAATAAATATGCATGCCAACTATATGTTTTATGAATTTAAATGTTATGGTCATTAATTGATATGAATATTATCGAAAGGCTTAAATTGCATAACATGCATACTACTTTAAATGAGCAGACATTTATAGATAGATCAATATAGTAGGGGAGTGCGTATGTGTGATCGGGTTCATTTTTTTTCAACTTTGAAAATCTGTAACTTTTTTTGTACTTCCTCCAAATTCACTGTTTATGTACTCAAATACTAGCCAGTTCATTCTCTATGTGCCCTTAAAATATCAAACCGATAAACTGAAAATTCGAAGACTTATACCGAATTGTATGAAATATCTTCGATAATTTTCGATATTACAAAAATGCTGTAAATGTGATCACCGTGTCCCAAAATGTGATCATGTTAAAATTGCATTAATATTACAGTGAAAGTTTATGTGATAACTCTAGAAAACTTTCAGATAAGATGGAAAATGAAAGATAATGCGATATTAGGTTCCATTTATGAGAGTTTAAATAACACTACATGCGTAAAATACAAAATCACATGTTTTGGGGTGGTCTGCAAATGGCGTCACAAAATTAATGACATTTTGTCCCACCACTATTTTATCATTTTAGGGGTTGCCCTTAAATGATGTCATCGAAATATCTCCATTTCTACGACCCTATGATTACCCTGTCATCAACCGAACCATTGTGTAGAATAGATGGATATCTTTAACATACGTTGTCATCAAGATCCTAGCTGACCCACTAACCGCAACCCTGACATCATTTACGGATGATCTCTTACCATTGAGTAAGCGACTATTTTAAAATGGAATGTCATCAGTCATCAATATCTGGCTAGACCAGCTGACCCGAACGATGACATTCGTTAAGGACGATTTTTAAGGGGTTACCCATAAATGATGTCAAAATCTTGGTGGGTAAAAATAAAATAAACGATAATTCGGCATCTGTAACATGTGATTATAGCAATTGCGTAAATGATGGAGGAATTCCTGAACTAGTGGATTTATCTTGAGCTACACACCACAATAATGCTAACGATACACTGAATTTTAATACCCACCCATTTTTCTAATTTACAAAAAATCAAAATTTGCTGTAAGGGATGGTTCATAAATAATGTCACCCAAATTAAAACTTTATTAGGACATAACCCATTCACCTCTATGTCATGATTGTCATGACATCAACATTACTTAAACCGCTATATGTAATATGTCTTCAAAATCTGACTGGACCCACACCCATCCGGACGACATCATTTATGGACGATCCCTAATGATGTAAAACAGCATTGTCAACTTATTTTAATAAGCTGTTTGATAAACTGAGTTGATTCGATGCTTTTAGCCATCTGCAGCTCTGATCACATTTAGAGCTCATAGAATGATCACATTATAGCACAACTCCCGGATTTGACACTTTGACCTTTCATCTATTTTAGTGGGAACTCTCCGTACGAAAATCTCAAACAGTATCTTCAACTAGTTGGTAATGAATGTATCAATCACGTTGCACATGTTGTTTAATTCTAAAATGTACAACACTAGAAATTTTGAAATTTGAAAACTCGGAAAAAAATTCGGAATACGAGTTATTCTGATATTCGGACTTCGACGATTTTACTCTGCCCAGGTTTTCAAAGTTTCGCACCCTAAATTATACTGTCGTTAGTTAAGAGTACAAGCTATCATTACCGGCTAGTTAAGGATTTCTGATGCAGCTTGTGCTTTAGCACCAGCCACTGATCACACTTAAGGCATGATCACATATACGCACTCTACTGCTACATCTATCTCTTATTTTTCTTTTTTGCGGACAGCTCAGAGCTGTTACTTACGAAACGTAATTAAATGTGGGTTAATATAGTTATTTAATGATTTTACTTATTCGCAGCGTGGCAACCCCATGGGTTGCTAGGTTGGTGTAGTCCTACCAATTGGATCCAGAATTTTATCTTCGAGTGGGAGAGGAGGGGGGGGGGGGAGGTGCGGGTTGGGAAAATGGAAGTTCCGAACTTAATATGAAAACATTAAAGTACAAGATATGCAGCCACAACTTTTCACCTACAACTGCCTAGGTGGCGGTCGAAGTAGTGGCAGCAAAGTCAATGTGTTAAAAATTGAGTAAAAAAAAGTTTCTCGAAAAAGAACGTTTATTAAGGGTTGGACCGCACATCCAGCGGTAAATTCTTAGGCTTTGCCTGGACATATAGGTATGCATTTAATTTTTTTACAGTAACTAAAAGGTAATATCTAACCATTGTCTAAGAGAAAACTGGAAAAAAGTTTTTCAATGTGAAACTAAAGATTTTTGAAATATGAAACTTTTAACATTGTTTTATATGTAGACTTCCCGACATCTCATCTTCGACGCCCAAATAAAATACCTTCCATATTGAAATCTGACAAAAACTCTTCTACAGTGGATAGGAAATTGTTCAACCTATGTATAATAAAATTTATTTTGAATGCACCTGCTACCAAATTTTCTATTAATATACACAAAATTTCAAATCCTATGTTCCCCATAAGGCAGTGATAAAAACTGCGGGTGAGGTAACGTAGTGGACAATGCCAATGAAGCCCCAGTGAAATTTTGTACTCGGCGTTAAAGTCATTCAAATTTCTTTCAACAATTCTATGAAATTCCAAACATGAATGTTAAATGTGAAATATGAATGTTACAAACAATGGTTCGGAAATAACATTATGTAAAATGTAATAAAGCTTTTACGAGTGAACTTACAAAGTTTTTTAAGTATAAGCTTGTTTACGAATTTTGATTCAATTACAGTGTTGTTATATTTATTCCAAAAAAAAAATGATTTCGACGCCGCTCACAATTTTCATGGATCTAGGGAATGACAGGGTCGAAGTGGGAATGGCTGTGTTTCGTCTTTTATAAGTTACGGCAGAAAGGTGCAGTCCCACCCTTAAGAAAATTAGTGGTGCAAGTTTTAATCCACATTAAAATAAATTACACGATAAATCACAAATGGAGCATGCTTTGCCAGCAAAACCAGAGATGGCTCTCAATACTGTGAAGGTATATTGGGAAATTGTACTGCAGGAGTATTAATAGGCAGCGGAGGGAAAAGGACAAGGAGGTTGAGGACAGGGAACCAACCGACGTCGTCGGTGCAGGCAGGAAATTTCCACTGTCTATAGCACGAGAAGAGTGTAGGTATAAGAAGGGAGCGGGGCTATGGATATAGCAGGTAAAGTAGGGCAGAGTTGGAAGAGACGGTTGACGTGGAGCGGGATGACGTAGGCACTCTCGATCGTACGATTCTCGTCCTCCTCAGCAGGCGAAGGGAGTTTTGGACTTACTTCCCTTTACACACTCCGAGGAGTAACAACTAGGTGGTTTCGCTAGTCGATATCTAGTAAAGTGAGGAAAAGATAGATTGCCCGCCGCCATCTTTGTTTTGATATATTTTATATAAATATTTATTTATTCTCCCTTCCGCTTCTCCTCCTTTGGAGTTTTTATTTAATTACCCGAAAGGGATTAATTGTGATTAAGTTAGAGATCATTTATGGAACAATAAGTGGAGTGATTATATTTTGTACATTGGGTGTAAAGTACGTGGACAAGAACAGAGTTCAATTAAAGGAACACTCCCTTGAACATTAACATTGTGCTGAAAGACATTAAAAGCATTGGCATTTATTGGCCGGTTGGAGCCAGCACATTAAAATTATAGTGGCACTCACCGTTCACCGGGTTCTGGAGTATTACGGTCATTATATTCATACTTCGGGTGTAAGTGCTGAGGAACATACCGACACCGGCACACCGGGTCATTATAATCGTGCATCCCATCCGTCACAACGGAGCCCCTACCGAACCGCCGGGTTCTTCGCAGCCAGACAGGAGTAGCGTGGTTACGTGAGCAGGAGCTTCTGAAGCGCGGTCAGCGTTCCCCGGTCGCTCTCTCTGTAAATATCAGAGCGGGCCGAGGACGATCCCGAGGACCGCGTCGTCTGCAGTGCGCGGTCGAGGCAGAGGCAGAACACCAACCGCGGACACCGACCCGGTCAGTTTCCTGTTTCAGCAGCCTGTCCTGGTCGTTACTCGTGGTAGAAAGGGGAATATTGGGAAAATCCAACCCACAATACTTACAAGGAATGCAGCATTCTTTTCCATGTATTTCCTCACACGATTTAAAACTTAATAATTTGTGATGTTCGAACATACGAGAAAGAAATGCGGCCCAATGATGCATTTTTTAAATGAAATGTAGTCATTACATTTGGTCTTCCGTGTTACACACATTATTTAAAAGGCCTGACCTATTTCAATTATCTAAACGTTACTAGTATTGTAGCAACCTTTGAAGCTACAAAATCAACGAATGTAGGTGTCGAAACCCTTTCCATTTTATTGAATGATCCGACCTCAATCCCGCTATTTGGAATTGATTTCACTGTCTTCGCTATCTCTAGCAATTTAACATGTACTGGATCACTCCATCTAATTCCTCTTTCATGCCTACAATTTTGCTGTCCTCGCAACTTCCTTGATGATATCATAATCCAATTCTTGACAATTTTCATTTGCTCAGGGATTGCAAATGCCTTTTCGTAGACTAGACAGTAAATCACAGTCCCATCTAAGCCCATTAGTGCGTTAAAGATGGCAAAAATTGGCGACTTGTCCAGTAGATATATAGCAAATACAAAGGAATTCAAACTGAGGATCAGGCAGCCAAGTTTGAAGCAAAACAGCCCCGAGGAGTTGCTTCGATTGAACAAATGAATTAGAACTTGAATTTGGCGGCAGGTGATGGCTGCTTTTCTAATAGACTTCTCTGTAACAACGCAGCGTTCACTACGAAGGTTTGTAAGTTATAAAATTACAGTAGCGGCAACCGAAAGTGAGGTCTGGCAAGGATACATTTTGCATGCAAGTAAACAGCAGCTTCATCCTTGCCAGACCTCACTTTCGGTTGCCGCGCCAATAAACACATTTTTTAAGGCGGTAAAAACCAAAATGTTTAAAATATATAATGTAATTCAATGTTTGTACTTACCATATACTCATAAGCTCGTTCACCACTCCACTTAACTTGTAGCTGCACCTATTGAAAAACGTTAAATGTAAATGAATAAAGAAATAAAATATGGCAAATGTATTCAGCAACACAATCGCTTCTACACAGCCCAGAATGCAAAAAGTCCCAATATTCTTGACCCCGTCGCTAAGCATATAGTAAAGAAGGAGTGGTCTGGCCGGGTCGCTTAAAAAAATGACAAGTGCGCAAAAAATTGAGACACTTAATATTTGAGGCAAAAACTGAATGAGCATCTTTTGGAGTGTTATGCCTCTTTGATGTACAAATTCCAGTTCTGTCTTATCCTCATGGGAGTCATGCACTTCATTCCAGACAGCGATGTAGACGTCATTCCACTTTTTAAAACTGATTGTAAACGGAACACACATGAAGTAAACGCAGAGCCACAGGAGATTCACAGAGAAATGATTGTAATTAAAATTCATTGTTTTGTTCGCAGCTGACGGCAGCGTTTGGAGCAGTTGGAGAAATCGTACAGCCGAGTAAAAAGCACAGAAGAAATAGCCCACCATAAATAAATGCCAAATGCTTATTTTGATACGTGAGCGAATTTGCCTCATTTTCCCCGTCAAAGGGACAAACTCGAAGGGAGCCAAGTAACATTTTGAAATAAATCTCATTGTAAGGGCGTGAAAGAAGTTACCCTGGGGAAACGTCATCTTTCTACGGATTTATTTTTTCAAGAGCTTCTGAGAGAAACGAAGTTTGCTTCTAAACAATGCAGAATTGAGAAACCTTTGCGCTTACCTTTAAAAATATATGACGCATATTGTTCTTATGAAATATAGAAATTCTGGAAATTGAACGGCTTTTGCAATTTGCAATAGTATTTTCGTCGAATCCAACAACACAATATTGTTTTAATACATGGATAAATATGATCATTAATGCAAATAAATAATTCTTGGTGGCCTAAATACCTACATGCACATAATATTAGAGTAGTAGTTGAAAACACGTGTCTATACTGCCAACGCAAAACTTGTAGGTATGTACTTACAATAATTAGAATGTAATGGCTAAAAAAGCATGATTGTGAGAATGTGACAAGATTAGGTTTCTTAAGCGTGGACAGGAAAATATAACATATTACGTTTTTTAGCCATATTTAAAATAATTGACGAGCTAGAACCTATAGTCTTGTTAAGTGTAATTATTTTCAGTCTTGGCCATATTATGTATTTACATTTTACATATCAAATCGAAAGGTTTGGATCAATTTTGTACAGCGTAATCCTAACTACATACTATGCTTACGTACTATGTACTTCAAAGGGCATTCATGGATTAATACATATTACCTGACATGACATTTTTCTGTTAGAATGTAACTATTTATTACATTATTATTTTCTGCGTGTAATACGTACCTTTTACATTTTACTTGTCTTGTTTGGGGATGGCTTAATCACCCTACATGTGTGTGTCTCCAGGAAATTGAATAGTATGTAAAATAACTTTTATATTATTATCATGGGGGACTAGTGTCACATTTACTGCTACGGTGGAATATCAGATTCTGAAGATGACGTTTAAACTAGCGAGTGGGTGATTCCTATTATGCTCGGGTCTAATTGAAACTCCACACGCTTGTTTTTGTTGCGTGTTTTCAATCAATAGTTGTTAGCATTTTTTTTTTGTAAGTACACCGTACACCGTGCACCCCAGGTTTTAGAGTCGACAATACTTATGCAAGACGAAATTCTGTGTAAAAATGAAGGGTGTATTTTATGCTCTACACACAATTAATTGTATTGCATGATATTAACTTTTTAGCTTAATTAAATACATAAATACTCCCTCTATTAAATTCTTTTGTTTTGTTTTAATAATTTTACTGAAGTGTCCACAACCATCACTGTCCTGTACACCAATATGTTTAAAAACATCCGGAGTTTACCATGGAATTTCTTTACCCGCATAATCAAAGAATGTCCCAGTTTTGGAGTCATCTAAATTTTGTAGAACCTTAATAATTCCGCTTATACTTTCTTCAACAGATAGCGGAGCATTTGGTCCACCTTGCTCCGTTCGTACCCAACCTGGACTCATTGCAGTCACCAATATTTTCTTGGGCTTCAAGTCAACGCTTAGATTCTTGCTTGCTGCATTTAGAGCCGCCTTTAAAAAATTACAAAAAAAAATTAACTTTCACGCTTTCCTAGTCGAAGTTAAAATACACAGTATTAAATTGCAGGATGGAACTTAAACTCACACGACAGCACCGAGAAAGATAGTAGTTGCCTTCGTCATTGCTGCCAATGGAGCCATAGCTGGAGGAAATATTAACGACGGCAGCCCTTCCAATCCCCATCGGTTTGTCCCCATTCACTTCACTAGCTTTAACGAGCAAGGGAAGAAGTTCCTGAAATAGAAATTGTTAAAGTGTTGCATTTTACAAAAAAACTTCTTATGCAAAGCAGTCACTATTATATTTTTTAAGCATTACCAGTCGAATTTATACGTACATGTTATATTACTTAAATAACCAAATGCATCGAAATGCATTTAAATGAGAAAAGAAAACGTTTTTTTTTCATTGTTTACCTTTACAAGCAAGACAGGAGCAACTGTGTTCACTTCAAAGAAATCTAAAAATGTCTTTTTGTCCACTTCACACAAAGTCTGCCTTTCGGTAAAAATCCCAGCGTTGTTAATCAACAGATTAATTCCCTCGTCCTTCGTTGCGTCAAACACTTCTTTCAATGCTTTGCAGTATATGCAGTCTTGTCGCATATCTAATGGCAATGTGTAAAAAAAGGACAAGTTTCAAAAGTAGATCACAAATAATTATCAAGACATTTGGATTAAAAATATGCGAAAAAATGAATTTTTCCTTGCTTGAATGTAAATGCATACCTAATTGAATCAAGCGAACTCGTGGGTCTGCCTTTGAAAGTTCTTCCAGTTCCTATAGCAAAAAAGCAAGAAATACCGAAGTAGGTATATTATTATAATTAGTTACAAAATTTAAAGCATTCCGAAAATTTACAAAAGTATAATATGAAATTGGAATATTATAGGATACAATACTACGAATAAGAATAATTCGCTACCTTTGACCTGTCCAAGTTTCTGTACGTAGCAAAAATGATATTAGGCTCAAGTTTCAAAAGCTGCTTCACCATCTCCAGCCCAAGACCACTGTTACCTCCAGTGATTAAAATATTTTTCGGAACTTGTGCCATTTTGATAATTGTTGTTGTTGTTGTTGTGCGCGTTGTTTTTGTGCTGTTTTGATTCTGATGTCGAAATTGAATTCGATCGGCTGCAGATTTTGAAAAAGGAGCCTGACTTTGATTTACTTTCGCTCTCGCAGATGATTTAGAATTGAATGTCAACGAGGAGAAGGACAACGCCGGTGCCGGTGAAGGTGTTTGTTGAATTCTGGATCTGGAGTGGAAGCGAGCGTGTGGATATGATTTACATTGTGATTTAAATCTAAAAGCTCCCCTACTCAAACAGTGGGCATTGTTAAACTTAAGTATTGAAGATAATAATGACATTACAATCTCTGTATATTACCCACACTTGAAAAAATGTTAGAGCACTCGAGAAAGTTTTTTAATTTCGTGTAATAAATTACTTTTGGGAACAACAAACATAAGTGTGTGCTCGCGCTCTCCTCTTACGATTAGTTACTATGAGTATTTTATCAGTTTACAGATAATTCAAAGTATACAACTATCTCCTGATTCATGAATCCAGTTTCAGCCAAGTTTTTGATACCAAAAGTTTACCATTCAAGTAAGTGAATGATTGCCATTGAAATTAGCATTATATTTCTATAAAAATATGTTGTCTTATACTAATGAATAGCTTTTACTTACATACAGTGCTTAATACAGAATACAGAGTTGTCAAACTTCGATGTTCTAAATACATAAAATATAGGTACATTCATATAGTCAGACACGGCATTGATATCAGCAAAATTAATGCATGCAAATATCAGCGCATTCCATCATTCTGCTATTAACTAATTTTGCACTACATATATGTAAATATTTTTGAAAACACTGTTGGGCTTGGCTTGACAGTAACTTTCAGCGGCTGATGCAATCACGCGCAAAGGCGATAGAGATAAAGTTGCATGTACTCTAACTTTACTATAGTACTGTATAATAGATATATATATATATATATTATATATATATATGAGTAGTACCACTATCATATCGTTAAAGAAATATCAGAAAGCTAGAGTCCAAAATGAGCTATAGTAAAAAAAACAATAAACTACATAGACGCGTAAAATACTAATTCTGAGTTTTTTGAAAGGTGTAAATTATTTTATTTACATGTTTTTGAAAAATGTAAAATGTTTTGCTTGATGGTTTTTAAAAATTGCAAAATGCTCTATTTACATATTTTTTAAAAAGTGCAAAATGTTTTGCTTGATGGTTTTTAAAAGGTGCAAAATGTTCTATTTACATGTTTTTTAAAAAGTGCAAAATTTTTTGCTTGATGGTTTTTAAAAAGTGCAAAATGTTCTGTTTACATGTTTTTAAATAGTGCAAAATGTTCTATTTACATGTTTTTAAATAGTGCAAAATGTTCTATTTACATATTTTTAAATAGTGCAAAATGTTCTATTTACATGTTTTTAAAAAAGTGGAAAACTTTTTGTATGAAGGTTTTTAAAAAGTGCGAAAAACATCCGTTTGAAAGTTTTTGAAAATTATAAAATGTTCTATTACGTGTTTTTTGGAAACTGTAAATATTTTCTATTTAAAAATTAATAAAAAGAGCATTATGTTTTATTTATATATTAAAATGTTCTATTTACATACTTTTGACTACGTGCGTTTCGGATCACGATATTATGTTAATCTTTTTTTGTAGATTGTGTATTTTATTTTCAGCTAAAACTAAATATGGGCAACTTTGCTTCTTCAGTAGCGATATGTGACTATCGGAAAATATTTGCAAACGTTTAAAATATGGCATTCAAAATTTGTCAAGTGTCTGATGTCGACTGGTAGGGTTAATGTTGATGGTATGATTGCAATTACGACCTGTAAAACGATAAAATACTAAGCTGGGGTATTCCAATTCATTGTTTAAAAGACTTTGTGGATAATGTGTATTAATAGATGGTACATTTAATCGATTAATCCATACTATACATTTAAAACAAGAGTATTAGTACCTATATAGACTTATAAATATGTATCAACATTATCAACAAAAAGTGTATATTATATTGGGACTTGGAATCCCCCCAAATATCTGAACATAGTTACAAAAATTTATAAATGTCAAATTAATTAATTGGAACTTTAATCACATACAAATTGACGTCCAAGAAATGTATAATATGCACCTGTTAAAGTATAACTCAATTTAATTTCAAGAAACTATACTGACGGCAGTTTTTTGAATTTTGTTTTCACTGTAATTTAGTTTCCAATAGCGTTAGTTGAATTTGTGTGCTCCCTCTCTATTCCGCCCAAGACAACGCTGACGTTGAACTGGATGAGAATAATTAAATATTATTATTATTATTATTATCTTTCGTTCATTGAAAACCAATTGTTACATAAAGTACATACACAAAAAGGACACAAATGAATGCTTAATCATCCTCGAAAACAGTACATGTAATAGATAGAGAATTTTGCTTAATATCTACTTAACATAATACAGTGACTAAACAGTACATAATTTTCTTAAAGAAAAACGTAGAAGCCCTAGCGACATATATCAAGCGCCGAGGAAACAGAAGTTACCAGTGGAATCATTTGATTCAAGACTGTGTTACTAGTATTTGATATCCTAAAATTTTGAATTTAAAGTAAAAAATTTGTAAACTTACAGCCAAATTGTATTTTGGAAGAACCAAAAAAAAACCTTAATAAGGAGAAAAAAGTATTAAAATTCAGTGTATGAAATTATAAAATACACCCGTTTTTATGTCTAACTATGCTGCACTAGTGAAATAAAATCAGTTTTGTTACCCCAGACTGAAGTCAACTGGGTGAGGGATTTTGGGCACCCTTACTGCCCTCCAAATATCACGAAAATTAACAGCACAGTTAGACATTTACAACGTTACAGGGTTGTCAAAAATGTTCACTAGTATGCACGTCACCACCTGGCCGATTATCTATATAATTTAATAAATTAAATAACATTTTAATGATGGTCACCATTAGGAGACGGGCTACCATTACCCACCCTCTCCCTATCATGTCAAACTATTTAATACAGTTCATTGATCTACATAATAGCGTATTTAAGAGCTCACATTATTTTGCAACGAAATATTTTTACTTAGTAAGTAAGTTTCTAATAAAATAATACGAACCGTCAGAAAAAATCGCTTATTCAATGTGATGATTTTTCCATACGTAATAGTAGTAGGCTTCTCGCAAATCAAATTGTGTAGAAAGTTTAGCTACAATTTTATTAAACGCACGATGTTGAGCAAGACTGGAAAAATATTATGATGACATTATAGTATTTTTATCAATAATAAGGGCAACGATAACACACATAAAAAGCCAAGGGTCATGTCATAGTTCATCAGCATTGGATGATTGTCAATTTGTTCATTAAGCATTTTCCTACTACTACACAAAATACATAAGAGATTAAATTTTCATAATATGTTTCAAGTTTCGGCAGTATATAAGGTGCACAAATATTATTATTATTATGTATAAGTATGAAAAGTTCACCTCGTCACCTCCATCTTAACAAGTACGTCACTTGTTGACACTGTAGCTGAAACCAAGTCCGTGGCAATACCCTCTTCCTATATTTGTTTATGTAGAGACAAATAACACAGTTAATGTAGGTAATTTTTAAATATATCTTTTGCGAAGAATCAAAATAACCCATTTCCAGGTAATTAAAAATTCATGAAGCGAAAATGGTCCATATTCAATTTAAGCTAGAATTAACAAAAAATTAGCTTTTGAAACTTTGAGATGGATTCGCAAAATGCCATTTACGAGCTTTAAAAAAGTGCAAAATGCTTTATGTGCATGAATTTTGGAAAGTGCAAAATGTTTCAATTACATGTTTTGGAAAAGTGCAAAATGTTTCATTTACATATTTTAGAAAAGTGCAAAATGGTTCATTTAAATATTTTTGAAAAGTGCAAAATGTTTCAATTACATATTTTGGAAAATTGCAAAATGTTTCATTTACATGTTTTTGAAAATTGAAAAATGTTTTATTTACATGTTCTTAAAAAGTTCAAAATGTTTCATTTACATATTTTGGAAAAGTGCAAAATTTTCTATTTACATGTTTTTTAAAAGTGCAAAATATTATATTTAAATACTTTTTGGGGTAATACTATTTTTATTAATTTTGTAGATAGTGAATTTTATTTCCAGCTAAATAATTACAGCAGATATGACTCATTTTGATTCTGCACTGACGATGTCATGTATTTGGTAATTATTTTATGCTATTATTAATAATTGTATTAAACTATAAAATAATCCCAAAAATTTTTTTTTGGATTTGGATCATTTTCGTTTTAGAATAATGGATATTGGTAGTTTTGATTTTTAACTTGCAATCTACAATAATTCATAAGCCAGTATCTACCGTGATAATAACCGTATTTTGTGTACATACTTCTGTCGGGATTTTCTCAGCCATGTAACATTTGACAAAAATCCTAATAGCACTAATAAGCCCGAAAATAATACAGGTGACAGCAACCCCGCTATGCTCCTCGAATCCATCTTCAAAAACACAGCGAAGGAGTAGAAATGAGAATTGAGTCAACATAATTGTGTGGAGAGAGATGAATAGCAATTGATGGACCCCTTGTGACCTGCACACTAGTCCATTCTGCTCTCGAATTAGCACAACTAATTTTGTCCAGCTTCTCACAGTCTCCGCGCTCAGGTTCATAATATTTCCAGTTGTATGTGACGATAAAAATTCCAATTCTGAGGCTATTATTTTTCGGGTATGTTACACATTCGATAATTATTATAACGTTAAGCAATTTAAAAAAATTAATTCTCTGTTTAAGTAATGTATGAATAAAGAATTATTATCTATGTATATACTAACAAAGGCAAGTACATTCTACTTTTTCTCACCATCTCGAAGCATTGTTGAAGCGCAGCAAAATTTAAATTAATTTTAACATCTTCCATGAGAGGTCCGAAACTCATAGAGATAGCAGTTACCATGACCCAGATGAAATTCAAAAAAGAGTTTTCAGTCTGGAGAAGCTGCTCGTCTTTAACCACAGCAGTAATTGCTATTGACAAGAGGAAAGCCGGGCCCAGAAGGAGTATCTTAGATGTTCGAAGATTTGGTTTGAATTCGATTCGGAGATTAAAACTTTCATAGTAAGTCTGGATAATTTTTCAGTTATTTAGGGATTCACAAGTACTTGACATTCTTAGCCATGGAATTATGTACTCCATGATGTGAGTGGCTGGATTCAGAATGAAGTAACTCTGACTGAATGACGAATGAAGCTAGGCCATAAGTTTTTTAAGTTTTTTTAAGTTTCATAAGAGAATTGCATGCTCCTTTTCCGAGTTTTGTTTAAAGCTTTTGTGTGATTTGAGATTTTAGGATTAATTGTTAATTAAATTCAATAATTTATGAATTGTATACAAAATAGTGGAAATTATTGTGTGCATTTAAATGATTGTAGTATAATAATAATTTAGAAAACAAATTAAAAGAATAATAACAGTATAGCGCTTACATTGTTGACAACTCCACCCTGAACCCAAAATTAATCATATTGTAAGAATCCAAGCAATGCTACATACCGACTACCGATGTTACAAAGGCGCAGTAGAGAAATGTCCATGACTTTATGCAATAATCATATTCACACTTGCTCTCGGTCGTGACTTTTTTATAAAATGGACATTTACCTAAAATCTTTAGAAGGAAGTAAGTTGGCCATAGTTCACGTGCGATAATATTTGACTTTAACTCCAGCTTTAATTTATTTAAGGTTGTCACTGCCACTGTCTTATTAGACTCTGCTCCCATTCTTGCGTCTTCTGGATATGGACTGGACTTTAGTCGATGATTCAAGCAATTCACAGAGACTATAGTGGACATTATGCTGGGAAGGCGAAGAACTCGAGAGCCAAATACGAGCTCAAAGCTCCATGACTTTTACATAGTTTGTAATGTTTGTATGAGTGCACTTACACGTGCAGTGATACAATGTAAACGCAAACGTTAGAAATCTACGACAAATTTTATTACTAGGCGTAATTTCCTTTAAAGAAATATGTCCTCCTCTAATAATAACAATTTACCAGGTGCCTACTATTGCAAACAAAAATGCATACAAAAAAAAGAAAAAACTTCCAATTCATAAATTATGATGTGTGCACAAAAGGACCCTTACATATTTACAATTTTATGTATGTTTGTCGCGTAATATTAAAATTTCATTGGGTAATGTCAGGAATTTCTAATTTACTTAATTTATAATAAATTGGAATACTTATTACTGTAACCTTCGAAAAACTATTATTAATATTGATTTTCAGTTATGGATAAATGTTAGAAAATGTCTGTGACGACACTTCCCGTAAGGAAGGAATTAACTCAATAAGTTACAAAAATAACATGTTTTGTTTTAGTGAGCTGATCTGAAGCACCACGTCTTCTTATTCGCACGCGAGTATAACATTTAAAATACATAAGCCTAATGTTGAATTAATTTAAATTAGATTAACTTGATGCCGCAATAACCTTACTAACGAGCATTGTACATGACCCTATCACGCAATATTATAACAAAATGTAGTTAGTCGGATTCAGCACATTGGACTTACTAGGTAAACACATGTCCTTCTTCAGCCAACTGCCGTTTTCATTTTTAAAAAAATTTAAAAAAGATTTGAAAACGAGTCGAAAATAAAAATCAAATTTTTCTTATGGAATTTTGCATGCAAATTTTTTAAGAACACGACCAAGGGTATGGAAATTTTTCGGTTTTTGGGCAAAATCATACATTTTGAGATTTTGCGCGTATTTTTAGATCACCTGCATTTTCTCGTACATAGAATGCAATATTTAGATGCTAAAAGTGCTATCTACAAGGCTAAATTTTAGTTCGGACCTATTTCCTCTTCCAATGAACACAACATAATGTTTTAATAATAAGAATAAACGCCTTAAATTAGTTGGCGTATTAGTTGATATATTAGGTTGACATATAGTTATCCTTAAGATATGATTTTTACTAGAAGGCATGCAGGGATCGTGCATAAATGACGTCATACAAATTTTACTATTCTAGGGATCCCCACTATCATAAGTTTTAGAAATAAGGTTGACATACATCCTTAACATAGGATTTTACTAGTAAGCATGCAGGGATCGTGCATAAATGACGTCATACAAATTTTACTATTTTTACGGATCCCCACCGTCATAAGTTTAGAAATTAGGTTGACATAATAATATATCCTTAACATAGGATTTTACTAGTATGAATGCAGGGATCGTGCATAAATAACGTCATACAAATTTTACCATTTTAGGGATCCTCACTGTCATAAGTTTAGAAATTACTTTAAAATATATCCTTAGCATATTATTTTACCCGCATACATGCAGGGTTTGTCCTCTAAAGGCCGTCATACAAATTTTTACTATTTTTAGGGATCCCCACTGTCATAAGTTTAGAAATTATGTTGAAATATATCCTTAGCATAAGATTTTACACGCATACATACAGGGTTTGTCTCTAAAGGCCGTCATACAAATTTTACTATTTTTTTTTGAGATTCTCATGCCTTTAGTTCCCAAATTAAGTTAACTTGTATCCTTAACATCGAATTTTACAAGCTTAGGTACGGGGATCGTCCCCATACAAATTTACTATTAGAGATCCCCTCTGTAATTAGTTCAGAAATTAGGTGGACGTATGTCCTCAACATATGATTTTACTAGTATTCATACGGAGATCGTTTATAGATAGCGTTGTTTAAATATTACTATTTCAAGTATCTCGCCTGTCATTAGTTTTAAAATGAGGTAAACGGGTACTTATATTATGGAATGCTTCCAGTATTCATACTGGGGTGTTCCATAAATGACGTCATCTAAATATCACTATTTTAGGGATCCGCTCTGCATTTGTTCAAAAATTAGGAAAACAGATACTTTGAAAGCAGGATGTTACAAAAGAATACATACACGGATCGTTCAATACTAACTAATTAAGTATAATTATTTGAATAATCCCCCAGTTATTTGTTGCGACTTTATCAAATTAAAAATTCAAGTAGAAGCTGAAGTTGAGTTAGGCGCTCTCGTAGTATCAGCGTTGCCACAATAGGGTTCTACTCCTTTATTAAAGCAATTATTCGCTGTAAGCTCAGCATCTACTTCGGGCCCCTCCGGTCAACAAATCCGGCGCGAAGCGCCAGATTTTTTTATTTCCAGCTTATGCAGCACGTTATGGAGCATTTTCTAAAAACTATGTATCAAACTCATGGAGCTTTTGTTGGAATAATACAATCTTAAATGTCTACGATATTTCAAATTTAAGGCGTTATTCTTATTATTAAAACATTATGTTGTGTTCATTAGAAGAGGAAATAGGTCCGAACTAAAATTTAGCCTTGTACTTTTAGCATCCAAATAATGCATTCTATGTACGAGAAATGCAGGTGATCTAAAAATACGCAAAATCTCAAAATTTATGATTTTGCCGAAAAACCGAAAAATTTCTATACCTAAAATTGTAAAATTTGTATGACGTCATTTATGGACGATCCCTGCATGCATACTAGTAAAATCCTATGTTAAGGATATATTATTATGTCAACCTAATTTCTAAACTTATGACGGTGGGGATCCGTAAAATAGTAAAATTTGTATGACGTCATTTACGCACGATCCCTGCATGCTTACTAGTAAAATCCTATGTTAAGGATGTATGTCAACCTTATTTCTAAACTTATGATAGTGGGGATCCCTAGAATAGTAAAATTTGTATGACGTCATTCATGCACGATCCCTGCATGCCTTCTAGTAAAATCATATCTTAAGGATATATGTCAACCTAATATATCAACTAATACGCCAACTAATTTAATTTAAGGCGTTATTTTTATTACTAAAACATTATGTTGTGTTCATTTGAAGAGGAAATAGGTCCGAACTAAAATTTAGCCTTGTAGATAGCACTTTTAGCATCTAAATATTGCATTCTATGTACGAGAAATGCAGGTGATCTAAAAATACGCAAAATCTCAAAATGTACGATTTTGCCCAAAAACCGAAAAATTTCCATACCCTTGGTCGTATTCTTAAAAAATTTGCATGCAAAATTCC